>JAVSCE010018846.1:0-31640 GCA_032199065.1 Smutsia gigantea
TGTGGTGTCTCGCTATTTCTTTTTTTTTTCTTTTCTTTTATTATTATTATTATTTTTTTAATATAATTTATTTTATTATCATTAATTTACAATTACATTTGCAATATTACGATTATTAAACTACCCCTACATCAGGTCCCCCCCACCAACCCCATTACAGTCACTGTCCATCAGCGTAGTGAGATGCTATAGAATCACTACTTGTCATCTCTGAGTTGTACTGCCCTCCCCGTGCCCCCCCAACATTACATCTGCTAATCGTAATGCCCCTTTTTCCCTCTTATCCCTCCTTTCCCGCCCATTTTCCCCAGTCCCTTTCCCTTTGGTAACTATTAGTCCGTTCTTGGGTTCTGTGAGTCTGCTGCTGTTTTGTTCCTTCAGTTTTTTTCTTTGTTCTTATACTCCACATATGAGTGAAATCATTTTGATACTTGTCTTTTTCGGCTTGGCTTATTTCACTGAGCATAATACCCTCTAGCTCCATCCATGTTGTGCAAATGGTAGGATTTGTTTTCTTCTTATGGCTGAATAATATTCCATTGTGTATATGTACCACATCTTCTTTATCCAGTCATCTACTGATGGACACTTAGGTTGCTTCCATTTCTTGGCTATTGTAAATAGTGCTGCAATAAACATAGGGGTGCATCTGTCCTTTTCAAATTGGGCTGCTGCATTCTTAGGGTAAATTCCTAGGAGAGGAATTCCTGGGTCAAATGGTATTTCTATTTTGAGTCTTTTGAGGGAACCTCCTTCTTCCTTTCACAATGGGGTTGAACTGGTCAGTCCCACCAGCAGTGTAGGAGGGTTCCTTTTCTCCACATCCTCGCCAACATTTGTTGTTGTTTGTGTTTTGGATGTTGGCCATCCTCACTGGTGTGAGGTGATATCTCATTGTGGTTTTAATCATTCTCTGATTAGCGATGTGGAGCATCTTTTCATGTGCCTGTTGGCCATCTGAATTTCTTCTTTGGAGAAGTGTCTATTCATGTCCTCTGCCCATTTCTTAATTGGATTGACTTTGCTTTCTGTTAGGTGCATGAGTTCTTTATATATTTTGGATGTCAGCCCTTTATCGGAGTAGTTTTTTTTTTTAATATAATTTATTTTATTATCATTAATTTACAGTACATGTGCAATATTATGATTATTAAACTACCCCTTCATCAGGTCCCCCCCACCAACCCCATTACAGTCACTGTCCATCAGCGTAGTGAGATGTTATAGAATCACTACTGTCTTCTCTGAGTTGTACAGCCCTCCCCGTGCCCCCCAACATTACATCTGCTAATCGTAATGCCCCTTTTTCCCCCTTATCCCTCCCTTCCCACCCATCCTCCCCAGTCCCTTTCCCTTTGGTAACTATTAGTCCGTTCTTGGATTCTGTGAGTCTGCTGCTGTTTTGTTCCTTCAGTTTTTTTTTCTTAGTTCTTATATTCCACATATGGGTGAAATCATTTGGTACTTGTCTTTTTCCACTTGGCTTATTTCACTGAGCATAATACCCTCTAGCTCCATCCATGTTGTTGCAAATGGTAGGATTTGTTTTCTTCTTATGGCTGAATAATATTCCATTGTGTATATGTACCACTCACTAACATCCATTCATCTACTGATGGACACTTAGGTTGCTTCCATTTTACTTGGCTGTGTAAATAGTGCTGCAATAAACATAGGGGTTGCATATCAGATACGTTTTTATGAATATCCTTCTCCCATACTGTAGGATCTTTTTGTTCTACTGGTAGTGTCATACAGCTTTCTTGATATCC
This sequence comes from Smutsia gigantea, assembly GCA_032199065.1. NCBI lineage: Eukaryota > Metazoa > Chordata > Mammalia > Pholidota > Manidae > Smutsia > Smutsia gigantea. The sequence goes on from JAVSCE010018846.1 coordinate 1,773, forward strand.
CACTTGTTCATTTTTGCTTTTGTTTCCCTTGCCCGGGGAGATATGTTCATGAAGAAGTTGCTCATGTTTATGTCCAGAAGATTTTTGCCTATGTTTTTTTCTAAGAGTTTTATGGTTTCATGACTTACATTCAAATCTTTGATCCACCTTGAGTTTACCTTTGTGTATGGGGTTAGAGAGTAGTCGAATTTCATTCTCTTACATGTAGCTGTCCAGTTTTTCCAACATCAGCTGCTGAAGAGGCTGTCATCTCCCCATTGTATATCCAAGGCACTTTTATCAAATATTAATTGACTGTATATGTTTGGGTTAATGTTTGGATTTTCTATTCTGTTCCACTGGTCTGTGGGTCTGTTTTGTGCCAATACCAAATTGTCTTGATTACTGTGGCTTTGTAGTAGAGCTTGAAGTCAGGGAGTGTAATTCCCCCTGTTTTATTCCTCCTTCTCAGGATTGCTTTGGCTATGCGGGGTCTTTTGTGGTTCCATCCGAATTTTAGAATTATTTATTCCAGTTCATTGAAGAAAGCTGTTGGTAGTTTCATAGGGATTGCATTGAATCTGTAGATTGCTTTAGGTAGTATAGCCATTTTGACAATATTGATTCTTCCCAGCCAAGATCATGGGATGCATTTCCATTTGTTAGTGTCCTCTTTAATTTCTCTTAGGAGTGTCTTGTAGTTTTCAGAGTACAGGTCTTTCACTTCCTTCGTTAGGTTTATTCCTAGGTATTTTATTCTTTTTGATGCAATTGTGAATGGAATTGTTTTCTGATTTCTCTTTCTGTTAGTTCATCATTAGTGTATAGGAAAGCAACAGATTTCTGTGTGTTAATTTTGTATCCTGCCACTTTGCTGAATTCAGATATTAGTTCTAGTAGTTTTGGAATGGAATCTTTAGGGTTTTTTATGTACAGTATCATGTCATCTGCAAATAGTGACAATTTGACTTCTTCTTTACCAATCTGGATGCTTGTATGTCTTTGTTTTGTCTGATTGCTGTGGCTAGGACCTCCAGTACTATGTTGAATAACAGTGGAGAGAGTGGGCATCCTTGTCTTGTTCCGATCTTAGATGAAAAGCTTTCAGCGTCTCGCCGTTAAGTATGATGTTAGCTGTGGGTTTGTCATATATAGCCTTTATGATGTTGAGGTACTTGCGTCTATACCCATTTTGTTGAGAGTTTTAATCAGGAATGGATGCTGAATTTTGTCAAATGCTTTTTCAGCATCTATGGAGATGATCATGTGGTTTTGTTCTTCTTTTTGTTGATGTGGTGGATGATGTTGATGGATTTTCGAATGTTGTACCATCCTTGCATCCCTGGGATGAATCCACTTGATCATGGTGTATGATCCTCTTGATGTATTTTTGAATTCGGTTTGCTAATATTTTGTTGAGTATTTTTGCATCTACGTTCATCAGGGATATTGGTCTGTAATTTCTTTTTTGGTGAGGTCTTTGCCCGGTTTTGGTATTAGAGTGATGCTGGCTTCATAGAATGAGTTTGGAAGTATTCCCTCCTCTTCTGTTTTTTGGAAAACCTTAAGGAGAATCGGTATTATTTCTTCTCTATATGTCTGATAGAATTCAGAGGTGAATCCATCAGGCCCAGGGGTTTTGTTCTTGGGTAGTTTTTTGATTACCAATTCGATTTCGTCACTGGTGATTGGTCTGTTTAGTTTTTCTGTTTCTTGCTTGGTCAGTCTTGGAAGGTTATATTTTTCTAAGAAGTCGTCCATTTCTTCTATGTTTTCCAGCTTGTTAGCATATAGATTCTCATAATATTCTCTTATGATTCTTTGTATTTCTGTGGCGTCCGTCGTGATTTTTCCTTTCTCATTTCTGATTGTGTTTATGTGTGTAGATTCTCTTTTTCTCTTAATGAGTCTGGCTAGGGTTTTATCTAATTTGTTTATTTTTTCAAAGAACCAGCTCTTGGTCTCATTGATTTTTTCTATTGTTTTATTCTTCTCAATTTTATTTATTTCTTCTCTAATATTTATTATGTCCCTCCTTCTGGTGACTTTGGGCCTCATTTGTTCTTCTTTTTCCAATTTCAGTAATTGTGTCTTTAGACTATTCATTTGGGATTGTTCTTCCTTCTTTAAATAGGCCTGGATGGCAATATACTTTCCTCTTAGAACTGCCTTTGCTGCGTCCCACAGAAGTTGTGGCTTTGTGTTGTTGTTATCATTAGTCTCCATATATTCTTTGATTTCTGTTTTGATTTGGTCATTAACCCATTGATTAATTAGGAGTGTTGTTAAGTCTCCATGTATTTGTGAGCCTTTTTGATTTCTTTCTAAAATTTATTTCTAGTTTTATACCTTGGTGATCTGAGAAGTTGGTTGGTAGGATTTCAATATTTTGAAATTACTGAGGTTCTTTTTGTGGCCTAGTATGTGGTCTATTCTGGAAAATGTTCCATGTGCACTTGAGAAGAATGTGTATCCTGTTGCTTTTGGGTGTAGAGTTCTGTAGATGTCTGTTAGGTCCATCTGTTCTAGTGTGTGTTGTTCAGTGCCTCTGTGTCTTTACTTATTTTCTGTCTGGTTGATCTGTCCTCTGGAGTGAGTGGTGTGTTGAAATCTCCTAAGATGAATGCATTGCTGTCTATTTCCTCCTTTAATTCTGTTAGTATTTGTCACATATGCCGGTGCTCCTGTGTTGAGTGCATATATATTTATAATGGTTATATCCTCTTGTTGGACTGACCCCTTTATCATTATGTAATGTCCTTCTTTATCTTTTGCTACTTTCTTCGTTTTGAAGTCTATTTTGTCTGATACAAGTACTGCAACACCTGCTTTTTTCTCTTTGTTGTTTGCATGAAATATCTTTTTCCATCCCTTCACTTTTAGTCTGTGTATATCTTTGGATTTGAGGTGAGTTCTTGTAGGCAGCATATAGATGAGTCTTGCTTTTTTATCCATTCTGTTACTCTGTGTCTTTTGATTGGTGCATTCAGTCCATTTACATTTAGGGTGATTATTGATAGGTATGTACTTATTGCCACTGCTGGCTTTAGATTCGTGGTTACCAAGGGTTCAAGGGTTGCTTCTTTACTATCTAACAATCTAACTTAACTTTCTTGTTAAGTTTTTGTAAACACAGTCTAATGTTTCTTTCTTTCTCTCCCTTCTTATTCCTCCTCCTCCATTCTTTCTATAATTGGTGTTTTATTATTTGCCTTTAGTTGGTATTTGGATGGTCTGCTTTCTTTGCTATCATTTTTTTTCCTCTGGTGACATCTTTTTAGCCTTAGGTGTGCTTCCCTCTAGAGCAGTCCATTTAAGATATCCTGTAGTGGTGGTTTATGAGACGCAAATTCTCTTAACTTTCGTTTATCTGGAAATTGTTTAATCCCTCCATCATATTTAAATGATAATCGTGCTGGATACAATATTCTTGGTTGGAGGCCCTTCTGTTTCATAACGTTAAATATATCATGCCATTCTCTTCTGGCCTGTAAGGTTTCTGTTGAGAAGTCTGATGATAGTCTGATGGGTTTTCCTTTGTAGGTGATCTTTTTTCTCTCTCTAGCTGCCTTTAATACCCTGTCTTTATCTTTGATCTTTGCCATCTTAATTATTATGTGTCTTGGTGTTGTCTTCCTTGGGTCCCTTGTGTTGGGAGATTGTAAGCTTCGGTGGACTGCGAGACTACTTCCTTCCCCAGCGAGGGAAAGTTTTCAGCAATTATTTCTTCCAAGACACTTTCTATCCCTTTTTCTCTCTCTTCTTCCTCTGGTACTCCTATAATGCGAATATTGTTCCATTTGGATTGGTCACACAGTTCTCTTAATATTCTTTCATTCCTAGAAATCCTTTTATCTCTCTCTGCCTCAGCTGCTCTGTACTCCTGTTCTCTGTTTTCTATTCCATTAACAGTCTCTTGCATCTCATCCATTCTGCTGTTAAGCCCGTCGATCGCTTGTCTGATTTCTGTATTGTCTTTCCTCAGTTCCCTCACTTCCTCCCTCAGCTCTTGCACATTTCTCTGTAGGTCCATCAGCATGGTTATGACTTTTATTCTAAATTCTTTTTCAGGGAGGCTGTGCATTTCCATCCCTTCAGACTCCCTCTCTGGGGTTGTCTGGTTGATTTTGGTCTGAACCATATTCCTCTGTCTTTTCATGGCTGTAATTTGGTCACTGATAGTTGCCACGTATGTCAGCTGGGCTCTTTAAGACTTTAAAAAGAGAAGAAAAAAAAAGAGAAAAAAAGAACAAAAGAAAGAAAGAAAAAAAAGAAAAAAAAGAAAGAAAAGAAAAAACAAAAACAAAACAAAAAACAAAACAAAACAAAAAAAACAAAAAAATGCCCACCGGATTTAGATTCTGTGGGAATGCTCTAGGTGGCGCTATTGCCCCACTATTCCACAGCTGTGACTGTGCCACTCCACAGGGCCCTTTATCGCTCTGGCAGGGGTGGGAACGAATAGGAAGCTGTTGATCTCAGTGAGAAGTGTTAAGTATGGCTATTCTTCCTCAGTGCCAGCTAAGGCGTCTGAAACTCCCCAGGACTCCCAGCCTGCTGGGCTGAGTGTGCTGGGGCGATCCGGCTCCTCCGCTGGGCTCCTGTCTCTTTAAGACCGCTGAGGAAAGCGCACGTTTTTTTTTTCCTTCCTGGGAGCCGGCTGCAGGCACCCTGGCGCGTTCCCTGCTCAGATCCTGCCCCTCTGTCTCTCCAATCTCCAGTGCACTGCGCAATGTGGGTCAGCACTCCCCGCGCAGATCACCGGGGCCGACTACTTCGCAGGGTGCACTTCCACTCCCTCCCGGCTCTGAATCCTCTCCTCCCGCCGGTGCGCTGGGGTGGGGGAGGGCTCGGGTCCCACTGGGTCGCGGCTCCATATCTTACCCGCCTCTTGGGGTGCCGAGTCCTCTCGGGTGTAGCTGCACGCTGTGCGCTTTCCTGTGTATTCTCGTCTCTCTTTTAGGAATAGATGTATTTTCTGTGTTTTCCTAGATAAATATAGTGTTGGGAGGAGATTTCTGCCGCCCTGCTCACACCGCCATCTTCCCTGAAGTTCCTCCTCATCAGCCATTTAAATAGGACTAGCCTGGCTGCCGATCTCAAAGTCTCGAGCAATTGGTTCCCCTGCATTTCCCTCAGTGGATCCCCCATCTCCCTTGGAGCCGGGAATGTCACCTGAGTGGAGGCCAGGATTCCCTTTCAGAGGCATCTCCTTGGATGCGAGGGACTGAGGAAAGCCGTGGGCAACTGCGAGTGTCTAGGCTGAGGCTACACTAAAGGTCCGTGTGTCTGGAATCAGACCCCGACAGCCCGACTGGGTATCCATGAGGAGTGTCTCTCTTTCTCTGTCTCTGCCTTCCAGCCTGCTTCTTCAGGCCACCCTGGCCTCTGAGTGAGTCAGAGGGAGTTCCTAACGCTCTTGTAACTTCGTCAGTTTCACGGAACCGGATGCTCACCACCGCAAGGTAGTATAGCCACGCTTTGCTCTTAATCCTGACTAAATGCTGTTACTTTTTATCTCATAAAAATGTGTCTGGGCACCTGTGATCCACTTAAAAGATGATTAGCATCAGCTACCAGTCTTAAGTCTCAGGTGAAATGTTTCCCGGTGTCTGCTGCTCCTTGATCCTCTGCCTCTGGACGGACGGAAATGTCGGGCAGTGTCTGAGCTGATTACCCACTTTCCTATCCTAATCTGTGGACTCTGAGGGCAGACCGGACTAGTAGACAGTGGTCCTTGGATCTCAGCTCTGGCCGATTGATCCGATGGCGCTGAGTGAACCTCCGGCTAGTCTGCTGCCTATGCGAGAGTCACAGATGACCCCCAACCTCTTGTCTCACAAATCAGGTTTGGTACACTGGGTGACTGGCTAAATAATTCCCAGGCAGTGACAGAAACTGGTGGCACCCCCTTCCATAATTGTTCATGTGAAAGGCCCTGTTTAAACTCTAGCCATGGCTCTATTCTATTGATCTCTCTTCCTTGGAGGCGGTCTTCCTGGGGCTACGGCAATTCCTTCTCTGCAGCCAGAGTATACTATGCTAAAGCCTGTGCAGAGAAACCAGGGTCTGGATCAGGACTCCCAGAAGGCGTAAAGTAACAGCACACTGGTGAGGGCCCCACTAGATCCAGGGCTCTGAAGCAGCTCTTACTTAGTGGGAAGGCAAGAGGGAAATCAAGGCAAGGTACAGGCCATGCTTATAAGGAGTGGTTAATTCCAGTAGGCTGGCAAAGGGGGTGACTAACCACTGTCACCTAGGCTCCAAGGTGAGGGGACGCCCTCACAGAGAGAGAGGCCAACTCGGTGCTGGACACCAGTCTTTCTCTCTTTTCCATATGGGATCATCCCCTTCAAGTTTAAAGCCAGGCACACCTCTGGCATACATTCTGAAGAACTGGGAGCAATTCGATCCACAGACCCTGAAGAAGTGCCTTATCTTCTGCACACAAGCCTGACCTCAATACAAACACTCTGATGGAGGGGCCTGGCCCCCCGAGGGAAGTATACTGTATAATAAGATCATGCAGCTAGATTTATTTTGCCTCAAGAAAGGGAAATAGTCAGAAGTCCCATATGTACAGACCTTCTTTGCCCTTAGGTAAAGTAAAGGACTGTGCCAAAAAAAGTGGATTAATTCCAGCCCCTACCCCTCCAAACCCTAATTCCTCCATATTGGCTCTGCCATGCCCACCTTATCTAGATCCAAGTCCACTTGCTGAGAACCCTCAAAGCCAGACCACAGGAAAACTACCACCCCAAGCATCATTGACCCAATCACCCCACAAGCTTCCCAGGGGGTGAAGAAATGACAGTTATACCCATCCTTATTGCCCTTACAGGAAGTAGACAGTGGAGAGTGGGGACCGGCTCAGGTCCATGTCTCCTTCTCCCTCCAAGACCTGAGGCAAATTAAACAGGATGTGTGTAAATTTTCTGATGACCAGACAAGTACATAGAAGCCTTCCAAGGGCTTACCTTAACTTTTGAACTGGCCTGCAAGGATGTTATGCTTATACTGAACCAAACCCTTACCAGAGGGAAGAAAGGAAAAGTAATCATAGGAGCCTTAGAGTTTGGAGATGAATGGTATACTATAAATGCAAATGGAAAATCTCCAGAGGAACTAACCTGAGTCCCACTGGCTGTCAGGCAGTGCCTTTCACTGACCCAGAGTGGGGCCAAGATACAGACGATGCTGATTACTGGTTTAGGAATCACTTTATAACTTGCATTTTAGGAGGGCTTAAAAGAGCACGAGTAAAATCTATAAATTATTCTAAATTATCAGCTGTGATGCAGGAAGAAAAAGAAAGCCCCAAGCCATTAATGAAGCAGTTGTGCCCCTACATCCTGTAGAACCTAATCCCTATACCCTGTTATCCAGGATTCCTGAGGGAGCAGCATGGTTTACTGTGCTAGACCTGAAAGATACTTTCTTTTGTATCCTGCTTGCACCTGAATCCCAGTTTCTCTTTGTTTTTGAGAATCCTGTAAATCCCTCAGCTCAATTAACCTAGACAGTTTTGCCCCAGGGATTCAGAGATAGCTCACATCTATCTGGGCAGGTCTTAGCCAAGGATCTGGCCTCCTTTGATTCAAGGGAGGCAGAAATCATCCAATATATGGATGATATAGTTCTCTGCACCACCACAGAGGCAGAGTGTCAGGAAAGTACTCAGAGATTACTGAACTTTCTAGCTGATTGTGGCTATAAGGTCTCTAGTCAAAAAGCACAGATCTGTCAGCAGCAAGGAAATATCTGGGCCTTAACCTCTCTCAGGGATCAAGAGCCCAGGGGGAAGAGAGAATTCAGCCCTTTCTCTGCCACCCATTGCCCCCTACTATCAGGCATCTGAGGGGATTCTTGGGCATCACTGGGTATTGCAGAATTTGGGTCCCCAGATATGGAGAGTTAGCCAGACCCCTCTACCAACTCCTTAAAGAAGCCCAAAGGGAAGGCACCATAAAACTCCAAGGGGAACCTGATGCTATTAAAGCTTATGAGTCTTTGAAGAAAGTTCTGCTACAGGCCCCCCTGCCTTAAACCTGCCCACTGGAAACCTGTTTAACCTGTTCGTTATTGAGAGATCAGGAGTAGCACTGGGAGTACTAACTCAACCTCGAGGAGAAATGCAGCAGCCTGTAGCCTATCTAAGCAAGGAACTAGACCCAGCAGCTAAGGGTGGCCACACTGAGATCTGTGGCAGCTGTAGCCCTGCTAGTACATGAAGCCACAAAACCGACCCTGGGATGAGACTTGACAGTGCATGCACCCCATAATATCACCAGCTTATTGAACACCCGGGGGGACCTGTGGTTATCAGACAGCAGGCTACTAAAATATCAGTCACTCCCCCTTGAGGGCCCTGTAACCCAGCTGCAGACATGCTCCACCCTAAATCCAGCTACCTTTCTACCTGAATCCATGAGCAAAGGACCTGAGCATGACTGCCAACAGGTCCTTGCCCTAAACTATTCTGCCAGAGAAGACCTAAAAGACACCCCCTTAGAGAACCCAGAGCTTGTCCTCTCCACAGATGGCAGCTCCTTTATTGAGCAGGGCCAGCAGAGAGCTGGCTATGCAGTTGTCACTCTGTGGGATACTATCGAGTGCCAACCACTTCCACCAGGCACGAGTGCCCAGCTGGCAGAATTAATAGCCCTCACTAGAGCCCTTGAAATAAGGAAAGGAAAGAGTCAATATATACACTGACTCTATGCATACCTAGTGCTGCATGCCCATGCAGTCATATGGAAAGAGGCTTTTTAAACTCTGAAGGATCCCCTATCAAATACCATAATACAATTTTATTCATCAGGCTCATCATTATCATCATACTACTATTTGGCCCCTGTATATTTAACCTAATAACATGATTTATTCTATCTCACCTAAAAGCCCTAAGAATGCAAATGGTGATGTAAATGGAACCCAGGATGGAAGTGCCCATCTTCTGAGGCTCTCTTGACTGACCACTGATGGAGACCTAACTGCACCCCTTACTGTGCCCCTTCTCAGCATGAAGCAGCCAGTGTGGTCTTTGCCCCCTTCCCCTAGCAGCAGCTAGGGTCTCCATCTGTAGAGGGGGGAATGAGACAGGGACTGGGGGTGTAGGCAGAGTAGGGTGAGGTCCTCCAGAGAAAAAACAGAGCAAGGTAATTACAGTCAGAACAGTGTAACAAGGTGCAAAGAGGTCCCTATCAAAACTGTGTTAAGCATTATGCAAAGTCAGAGTCACACTAATTCTCTAGGGTAAAGATACCAGACTAGGAATATAGACCTCTTAAGTGAGCTCAGCTAATGCTCAAAATGCCAGGAGGAACTTGGCCTAGAATGTTTGAGTGTTCTGCATATAAAGAGAAATGTCTGAGCATAATGCATGACTTCACTGTATCAATTAGATCATGACACTGTAAATTTTACCTTAGCCTGCTAAAAGGCCCAGCTTATTTTTAACTGTACCTATGTGCTGTGTTTCATTCTCTGATCCTAATCAAGTAATCTGCAACCTAGGAAAAAGACTAATTTAGTAAGCAAGCCCAACTATAAAGAGCCCAAGAGGTTAAGAAGTAAGATTCTTAACACACTTTAGCAAACAGGCAACAACACAGCCCACCTTGGGGGCAGGGCAGACAGTCTAAATTGACATGCTCCCAGAGGGAAACTGCTATCCTAAGAAAGAATCAGAGCAGCAAATTTCTTCTGTTACTCATTAAAAATGAGCATTCTGGGACCACTCAACAACTCTGCACCCCTACCCTTTACCCCCATTCCTGAAAATCCTCAACCATACATAAAAACCCTAGACAATGAGCCAACCATGGACTCTCTTGTACCCTCCTGGTGTGAGCCAGTTCTGTCCTCTCACTTTATCTCTAAATAAAAGCTTCTACCTTGCTCTCCTACCTTGAGTGTTTGCAAAGCTCATTCTTCGGCTCCGTGAACAAGAAGCCTAGCATCAAAACTGCTTCAGCCCCTCACAAAACCTTCACATGTTAGATTTGACTTTACAATTTTCCCTACAACCAATGCATGACACTGATTCCATCCAGTAATCAGTATGAAGATGAGGGAATGAAGGGTGGAACAGGAGGAAAATTATAAAGTGTGATCCCCATTTTTGGGAATCTTTGGTTTTCACTTTAAACTATTATAAACATTATTTGAATAATTAAGTCTAATTTTAGTCTTTCTCATTTGGTATCTGTTAAAGCAAACCTGATCATAATATTCTTCTGCTAAAATCTTTCAACATCTCCCTTTAACATTTGCACCAAGTTTTTGTACACTTACATCAAAGTTATAGGACCAGGTAGTTAAAAGAACACAGTTATGTGTGGGTTCTTATTGAGGTAGATAATATAGATAATATCCTTATTTATAGCTTTATCTCTTACAAATTGGGAATCTGATTGAATAAATAACATCAGACTTTCTTGTCTTAATTGGGGCTGCTCTAACAAATACCATAGACTGGATGGCTTAAAAAATGAACATTTCTCACCCTTCTGGACTCTGGGAAGTTCCAGATAAAGGTGCAAGAAGATTCAGGGTCTAGTGATTTGCTTCCTGGTTTGCAGATGCTGCCATCTCTTGATGTGCTCATGTGAATTCTTTGTGTACTCGAGGAGCTGGTGTGGTGTGTGTGTGTGTGTGTGTGTGTTAGAGTGTTGTACACACTGTGGCCTCTTTCTCTTCTTATAAAACCATTAATTCCATTGATGCCGGGGTTCTTGTTCATGAAGCCAAAGAATGAGCTTCACAAACACCCAAGGTAGGAGAGCAAAGTACAGGCTTTTATTTAGAGATAAAGTGAGAGGAAAGAGCTCCTGGCTCATGCCAGGAGAGGACAGGAGAGCCTGGTGTGGTGCGTTGTCTAGGGGATTTTATGGCAGATGAGGATTTTTCGAGAACATGAAAAAACAGGCTTAGTGGTTTAGACCTGCTAAGTGGTGTCTTAACATCAGAATTAACTTAACACAAGGAATTTCCTGCCTGGCTTCTCTCTGGGACACCTGTGTCCTGGTCTAGGAGCATATCAAAAGGGAGCCTGCCCAGCCCCCAAGGTGGGCTGAGGTATTGTCTGTTTGCTAAAGAGTAAGTTAAGAATCTTGCTTCTTAAACTTCCTGGGTATTAAAATGCAATCTTGTCTTTAAGGTGGAATCTTTCCTGCCTTTTACTATGTTGTTTACAGCTGGGTCTGCATGCTAAATTAGTTGCCCAGTTTGCAAAACCACCCCATCAGATCTGAAAGAGGAAAGACAGCACAAAGGCCTGGGCCTTTTAGCACGCTGAAGTGAATCTTACACATGATTACAAATGATTAGCAAAATAAAAACATGTGCTACTCTTCTGTCTGGGGAACATTAGCTGATCTTACTTAAGAATGACCCTAGAGCTTAATGTTTAACACAGAGTTTTGGTAGGGGGTTTCCTTGCATGTGGTTACATTGCTCTGACTGCAAATATTCTGCCTTGCTTTTTCCGGAGGCCCTCACCCTATTCTGTCTAAGCCCATGGTCCCTGTCTCATTCCCCCTTTACAGATAGGGACCCTAGCTGCTGCTAGGGAAAGGGGGCAATAACCACTCTGGCTGCTTCATGCCTAGAGGGGGCTCAGAAAGGGGTGCAGCTAGATCTCCATCAGTAGTCAGTCAAGAAGGCCTCGGAAGGTGGGAGTTTCCATCCTGGGTTCTATTGCTATCACCATTTGCAGTTTTGTGGCTTCTAGGTGAGATAGAATAAATCAGGTTATTAGGTTAAGTAGTAACATCTGGAGTTGGATTTTCCATTATGGAAGAACAGACTTGACAAGGAGATTGATGAATGCATGGCTGAATATGAGGATTAGAAATAGTAAACATCTAATTGAGAATCATAGCCACATATCCTGGGAGAAACTAGAATTCTGGATCTAGTTTATGTCCCAATGACTAGTATTCAGACTCAGTATAGATAGGGCTGCATTAGTGAAACAATATTTTTCTCTAAAATCACCCTCATTTTTGTTAGAAGTAACCAGATTAAGAAAACAATTAACACTTGGCTTGATTATTTGCATAAGTGCAGCAAGAAGAGCAATTGATTACTTAGGCTCTTTTAAATGTGCTTTGCTGGAACTTTTTATAAGGAACTTCAGATTGGACTTTTAAAGGCCTCTCAAGGCCAGAAAGCCAAGCCAGACTTGCCATCAGGTTTTGCCTGCAGTACCTGTAGATTTGGGTGAATTCCTCTCTTCTTGAGGTCCCCAAGACATTCTGAGGTTCCTGCACCTGCCAGGAAGTGACCTTTCTTACTCACCTGGTAAGGCTGCTGGGAGCCCTTTAGGCAAGGTACCAGGCCAGTTCCTCCAAGAGGCTCTGTTGGCTTTATAAAGTCAACCTCAGTTCCTTAAAGCTGTTCATATCTGAGTTTATGCATGTGTCTCTCAGGTATAACATCCCAGTCAAAGCCTTGGTAATATAACCAGTGTTTTTAATTGGTCCTCTTACAAGGAAAGCAAATTTTTATTCAACTTCTGCAAATAAACACACTGCCATGAAATATAAAAATAGTCACTGAGAGTTTTTAAATTCTGGAGGTATCAGGTAGAGAGAAAGGTAAATATTTCAATTCTGCTTACAAAGGTACTGTCATTTACTAAACTGTTGTCAGCTTAAAGAGAAAAAGCTTAAAACACTTTATCAGCAACATTTGAACTTCCTTAGTTTACTTAATGCTGTGTAAAACCTGTTCTGCTGAAATCTAGTTCTTTACTAGTTTAGGAATAATAAAACAGTGACTATAAATGACAAAAGACTTGCAAGTGACAGTGGCTAAAGATCTGATGAGAGCTTACTATAAGACTGTTGACATAAGAAAATTTGGATATTTTTGTAATACAAAACATTTAGTAACAAAGTTTAGCATCATTCCCTTTGACAGTGCTTTCTAAGTGGCTGGAAATGAAATGCAAGTACAATTCTAACACCAGTCATTTAAAGCCAGGCTGTATTGCAGAAGATAAATTTCTTCCATTTCAGGGAGTCTAGTTTAAAAACCTCCCAATTTTTGAGGATAATGATGAACCCAATAAGTAGAACAGATTTTCACCAAAAAATTTAGAAAACTAGTTCCATATTGAGGATAATGATGAACCCAATAAGTAGATTTTCACCAAAAAATTTAGAAAACTAGTTCCATATTGTAGTGGTCTACAGTACTTTTGACTATTTTCCTTCCTTGTGGCAAAATATATTTAGCTGCATAACCTTATTATATTGTATGCATCTCTAATCAGAGACTTTCTATTGAGGCCAGGCTGTGTGAAGATTAGGCATTTTGGGGGGGTTTAGGGATAGAATTGCTCCCACTTCCTCAGAATGTATGCCAGAGGCGTATCTGGCTTTAAACTTGAAGAGGATGCTCCCATCTGGAAGAGAGAGAAAGACGGGTGTCCAGCACCTAACTGGTCTCTCTCTCTGTGAGGGCATCCCCTCTCCTTGGAGCCAAGACAGGTGTCCAGCACCTAACTGGTCTCTCTCTCTGTGAGGGCATCACCTCTCCTTGGAGCCTAGGTGACACTGGTCAGTCACCGCCTCTGCCGGCCTACTGGAATTAACCACTCTTTACCAGCATGGCCTGCACCTTGCCTTGATTTCCCTCTTGCCTTCCCACTCAGCAAGAGTCTCCTCGGAGCTCTGGATTTAGTGGGACCTTACCAGTGTGCTCCTACTTTACACCTTTTGGGAGTTTTAATCTGGATCCTAGTTTTCTTTGCACAAGCTTTAGTCATTCCTTGAGAGCCCCCCTGCCAGTCCGATAAGTGCAGGGACTGCGTGACCTCTCACTGCCTGAGCCTTGGTCAGAGTCACAAGCCCGTTTTGCTTCCCTGGGGCAGCAGAAAAGGAAATTCCTAGCCCCAGGATGACTGCCTCCACGGAAGGGAGATCAATAGAATAGAGCTCTGGCTAGAATTTAAATGGGGCAATTTACATGTACAGTTATTGAGGCGGAGTCTATACTCAAGCACTACTTTCTGCCACTGCCTGGGTATTATTCTGCTAGTCACCCACTGTAGCAAATCTGATCCGTGAGACAAAAGGTCAGGGGGCATCTGTGACTCTCGCAAAGGCAGCAGCCTAGCCAGAGGTTCACTCAGCGCCATCGGATCAATTGGCCGGAGCCAAGATCCAAGGACCACTGTCTACTAGTCTGGTCTGCCCTCGGAGTCCACAGATTAGGATAGGAAACGTAGGAAATCGGCTCAGCCATTCCCCGACATTCCCGTCTGTCCGGAGGCAGGGGATCAAGGAGCGGCAGACACCGGGAAACCTTTCACCCGACACTTCAGACTGGTAGCCCATGCTAATTGTCTTTTAAGTGACTAACGGGTGCCCAGACACATTTTCATGAGATAAAAAAGTACAGTATTAAGTCAGGAATAAGAGCGAAGTGTAGATCTACCTCACGGTGGTGAGCATCCGGTTCCGTGAAACTGATGAAGTTAGAAGAGAGTTAGGAATGCCCCTTGCCTCACTGGGGCCAGGGCGGCCTGAAGAAACAGGCTGGAAGTCAGAGACTGAGAAAGAGAGTCACTCCTCATGGATACCCAGTCGGGCTGTCGGGGTCTGATTCCAGACACGCAGGCCTTTGAGAAGCTGCTGAAGTGTAGCCTCAGCCTAGACTCTCGCAGTTGCCCATGGCTTTCCTCAGTCCCTCGCATCCAAGGAGATGCCTCTGAAAGGGAATCCTGGCCTCCACTCAGGTGACATTCCTGGCTCCCAAGGGAGACACAGGATCCACTGAAGGAGACACAGGGGAACCTGTGACTTGAGACTTTGAGATCGGCAGCCAGGCTAGTCCCATTTAAGTGGCTGACAAGCGCCCGATTTTGTGTGTCATAGATGGCTTCCTTCTATAAGGACAGTGAAAGAAAAGGCAGGCTTGGATGCCGATACCCACCTCCGATGTTATCCCAGACGAGCCCCCAAAGATGATGCCGGGGTTCTTGTTCACGAAGCCAAAGAATGAGCTTTGCAAACACCCAAGGTAGAAGAGCAAGGTACAGGCTTTTATTTAGAGATAAAGTGAGAGGAAAGAGCTCCTGGCTCATGCCAGGAGGGGACAAGAGAGCCCGGTGTTGCACGTTGTCTAGGGGATTTTATAGGCAGATGAGGATTTTTCGAGAACATGAAAAAACAGGCTTAGTGGTGTAGACCTGCTAAGTGGTGTCTTAACATCAGAATTAACTTAACACAAGGAATTTCCTGCCTGGCTTCTCTCTGGCACAACTGTGTCCTGGTCTAGGAGCATATCAAAAGGCAGCCTGCCCTGTTCCCAAGGTGGGCTGAGGTATTGTCTGTTTGCTAAAGAGTAAGTTAAGAATCTTGCTTCTTAAACTTCCTGGGTGTTAAAATGCAATCTTGTCTTTAAGGTAGAATCTTTCTTGCCTTTTACTATGTTGTTTATAGCTGGGTCTGCATGCTAAATTACTTTCCCAGTTTGCAAAACCACCCATCAGATCTGAAAGAGGAAAGACAGCACATAGGCCTGGGCCTTTTAGCATGCTGAAATGAATCTTACACATGATTACAAATGATTAGCAAAATAAAAACATGTGCTACTCTTCTAGTCTGGGGAACATTAACTGATCTTACTGAAGAATGACCCTAAAGCTTAATGTTTAACACAGAGTTTTGGTAGGGGGTTTCCTTGCATGTAGTTACATTGCTCTGACTGCAAATATTCTGCCTTGCTTTTTCCGGAGGCCCTCACCCTATTCTATCTAAGCCCATTGTCCCTGTCTCACCATCATAAGGGTTCTACCCTTGTTACCTCATCTAAATCGAATTACACTGAGGAGTAGGATTTCAACATATGAAAACATATGAATTTAGTGGGTCGGTATAAGTCTGGGGAGTGGAAATCCCAGGGAAAAATACCTCTAAAAAATGAAATCAGTCAAAGGGAGAAATAAAGTTTAAAATCCGTTTATTGCTAACAAAACTGCAGTCTGGCCCATGTCTCTCTCCTGCTCAAGCAGCAGCAAAACCGGCCCTCCCTCACTTCTCAGGTACAGATAAGTCTTCCGTGCCCAGGTAATTTCCCATTGATATGGAGATGAACTTCCCTCCACCCCTGAGGAAAGATGCAAATGCACTAAAGCCATACTTCCTTCCACCTTTGAACGCCTGTTAATATGCAGATGTACCAAAGCCAGGAGAGATATTATGGAAATACTAGTTTTCCCCACTGTGGGGATGTAAGGCAGATGTGATTGCTGGATGGCTGGTTTGTAGAAGCATACCCTGAATGCTCCAGTTCTTCATTATCTTGAAATTGCATTGTTCCTATCCTCTTTCTATATTCCCACCAAACAAAAGATGTAGCAAAACATGTTTGGTGTACCAAGGTCAGAGATTCAGGGGGTGGCCAACCTGGGGCATCTCCTTCATAGTGAACATCCAGATGGCAGGCCTTGATCTCCCTGGAACACTGGTCATGCCAGGAGAGGAGGGACCCCAAATAGTTGCTGGGTTAACTGCTGTTGCAGGAACTGCGGGAAGTACGGGAACTACTAACAAGGAGTTGCGACACTGAGATGTTCGGCGAGAAGCAGTTTATTAGTGCTAGCACTGGCTCAGCCATAAACTGCTTCTTGCTAAATGTCTTGATGTCCCAATTCTTTGTTCGTAGTTCCCGCAGTTCCTGCAACAGCTACACAATAAAAGTTTGCTGCATGTAGACCCCAGTAGTGGACGTTTTGTCCAGTTGGTCACTCGAGGTCACCCTGTACATAAGTTCTCCCAATAAACCTGTCCTTATCACTGTCTGCAGGTTGTTTCCTGAGTCCCTGGCTTAGTCAGCTGTGCTGCAGTGACACAGAGGGAGCACAAACATTCAGTCCATAGCATTTCTTTTATAACTGGATTTGGAACAATACCCATTTCGAATGTTTATATGTAGCCCATAAGTGGTCTGTACTGAATATCTTGTTTTCTTTAAGACTCACTCCTCTCCTTTGGGCCTCAACTATTCATTTTGAAGCTTTCACAGTATGGCACACAGCTGGATTATTTCCCTGTACTGGATAAATGAAGCAACTTGCTGGATCTGGAGGAGAGAGAGAAGCCCTGTGGAAGATACTCTTATATTCTTTATAATTGTTTTATATCATTTTCCATTTGCAATTAATGAGGCACCTAAAACTCTTATAAAAGCATACAAAATTAGTAAAGGTTTTACAAAGTCTGTAGGTCTTCTCATTTCTCTAAAAAGAAAATACATCCCCTTTAAGTTCCTTGATAAAGTAAAGAAGTCATACCAGCTATGTGTGTGTCTTGCCTGAGTGTTTCAGTCCCTGGCAAGGCTATGGATTCGGTGAGACCGAGAAATGACAATGAAACGTTCTTGGGGTAAAAGGTTTTATACTCGGCTTTAATCTCACGACAGTAGGTCGAGCACTAGGATCCCCTCTACGTCTGCCTCTGGGCAGAGCTCTTCATACAGTGACTCAGTCAATAATAGCTTATTGCTTATAGGTGTGGAAGCATTAGCCTAGCAGCAGGCCAATTACATCAAGTAGTTTAGGGTCATGTGAGAATACTGGCCATAGAACTTCCATTTTCCACACAGTGTGCTAAAGTCAGTTTTACAAACACCCTCATAGATGTTACTCTAGTTGATATTTATAGTCATATTATGTATGTCATAGACATGAAAATACAGTAACCAGATTTCCCTCTCAAGGAAAGACTTGTTGCCCAGCTGCAGAAAGAGTGCAATTAGCAGCAGCTGTCAAGCCCTCCGGTTTGCCTGAGTTGCAGAGCTCCACCCACTCAAGGTCATGCCCTTCCCCAGGGTAGTTTATATCCAGGAAAACAGCAAAGAGTGGGGATGTAAAGGTTGGTCCAGGAACATTTTCACCCAATGTGGAGAAACTCTGACAGGCAATTGGATTCAAGCTCCCATTTGCTTGGCCCGTACCACAGTTTGACATTCTCCTCTGTCCAATCTTAGTACTTTCACCTCTCTTCACAGTTGTTAGTCCTAATAAACATCTTGCACACCAAACTCCATTTCAGTATCTGCTTTCAGAGAACCAACTTGTATCCCTGTATCACCATAATTTTTTTCCTGGGTCTCTTGTATTTTATACCATTTCATTCCAACAGGGCTTTTGCAAGCAAAGTCTTGGAATAGCCAATAAATTTTTGTACACTGAATTATAAACTATGTCCTCTTAAATATTCCAGTCTGTGAACCACATATTAATTTTTATGTTGTCTTAAAAAAATGAGTTGGATTCCATAGCTTTTTCTATCTTGCTAATTTGTATTACCAAACTTATCTCAGAGCTCATAATTGCTATTGCTTTTGATTACTTATGCATGTTAATTTACATACCCAACAAAGTCCTATATTACGCCCCCCCAAACCCCCACCCCACTTCTGCTTTTACTTCCTGGCCTCATGGGCTTTCTGGCTATTCCCAAGAAATGCCAGCTATGTTTTCAGAGTTAAGGCCTTTGCATTTTCAGTTTCCTCTACTTGTAATAGTCTTCCTTAGTATCTGCCTGTATCATTTATTTTTTCAATTTATGCAGGTGTCTGATCAGTTAACACCCTTAAAAAGGTTATCTCCACTTACTCTAATAGTCCCCTTATGCTTGATGGCTTATCTCCATTCTATTTTTCCCACGGTATATGTATTACTTGTTTACATGTTTTTATCTCCACCTGGTAATTTCCATGGAGGCAGATTTCCTAAGTTGCATTCACTTGCTGTACCCTAAGCTACTACAAAGCGTTAATGTGTTCCAAAGAAATAGAACCAAGTACTTAACCATTATGGGATTAAATTCTGCATATTGGTAATAAAAATTCTAACTCCCACTGGAATCAATTCCTAAAGAAAACGGAAATGACCAGTGAGTATAAAACTAAGAATTTCATCATCTGGAGAAAACTGAGTTACATTACTTAACCAAGTTATTCTTTTCCAGGACTCTTCTTAGTATACTAAGAAATACTAAATTGGTCTTCAAAAAACGATCAGTTCATCTGGACTTTTGCTGCTTGTGAACACTAATAGTAAAATAATTAAAAAGTGTTTACTTCATCTAGAATTTCTGAGCAAGCTTCTCCAGGACATACTAACACCTGTAAATTTTCAAATTGTCCTTTCAGGTCAGTTTACATTTATGATTACTAGAGTTGCTGACCACTCCCAAAAGGGAGAACACTTTGTAAATTTGATCAAAAAACGAAAGTAAAACAGGCGGTATGTGCCAGCTTTCTTTCTGACAAAGTGATTGGCTCTGAAAAGAGCCTTTTGTTTCGTGGTTTTTCTAACCTTGCTCATTTGGCCTTGTGGTGGCTTTCGGTCTTCTTGGGCAGCAGCACGGCCTGGATGTTGGGCAGGACGCCGCCCTGCGCGATCGTGACTTTGCCCAGCAGCTTGTTGAGCTCCTCGTCGTTGCGGATGGCCAACTGCAGGTGGCGCGGGATGATGCGCGTCTTTTTGTTGTCGCGAGCCGCGTTGCCGGCCAGCTCCAGGATCTCGGCCGTCAGGTACTCGAGCACCGCCGCCAGGTACACGGGCGCGCCGGCCCCGACCCGCTCGGCGTAATTGCCCTTGCGGAGCAGGCGGTGCACGCGGCCCACGGGGAACTGCAGCCCGGCACGCGAGGAGCGGGTCTTGGCCTTCGCGCGAGCCTTGCCTCCTTGCTTTCCTCGTCCAGACATAGTGACCTCAACAACTCCTTTGCAAGAAGTACCCAAAACGAAAGTGCGTGGTGAAAACGGGGCGCAGTGGTGGTGCAGCTTTTATACGCCTTTTTGGGCGCGAAAAGGAAGATTTTTCATTGGTTAACTGTACGGCTTCATCTTACCCAATGGAAATACAACGTTAGGACTTTTGTGTTCTGATTGTGCAGAGCTAACTTCTGACGTTATCCGAATAGCGACCAATCAGACGCAGGCCTTTAACTTATCATCTATTTGCATAAGAGGTTCTATATAAAATGGACCTGACGGGCTTTGCTCGTGTCACTTTCTCCTACTTACTGTAGTAGGTATTTTCTCTTTCCGGCCATGCCTGAACCCGCCAAGTCCGCTCCGGCGCCCAAGAAGGGCTCCAAGAAGGCGGTGACCAAAGCACAGAAGAAGGACGGCAAGAAGCGCAAGCGCAGCCGCAAGGAGAGCTACTCGGTGTACGTGTACAAGGTGCTCAAGCAGGTCCACCCCGACACCGGCATCTCGTCCAAGGCCATGGGCATCATGAACTCGTTCGTCAACGACATCTTCGAGCGCATCGCGGGTGAGGCGTCGCGCCTGGCGCATTACAACAAGCGGTCGACCATCACCTCCAGGGAGATCCAGACGGCCGTGCGCCTGTTGCTGCCCGGGGAGCTGGCCAAGCACGCCGTGTCCGAGGGCACCAAGGCCGTCACCAAGTATACCAGCGCCAAGTAAATTTGCCAAGTAAGCGTCTTTAAAGTTAACCCAAAGGCTCTTTTAAGAGCCACTAAGCACTCAGTATTAGAGCTGCAAATACATTCTTTCAGTCTAGGCTTTATTTAAGGCGGTTTCCGTGAGTGGTTGTGGGGATTCCATTTCACTGAAGAATGTGCTGTGCTTACTATGTCTGGCTAGAAGGCAACTGGTTATAGTATCAAATATCTTTTATGTAACCCAGGTACACACGCTTAAAATGGGGTGGTGACACAATGTGTGTGTGTGTATATATATATCATACTATAGTGTATGATATATACATACAAAGTGACTTGGCTCCAGCATGAAAACTGATCCTTCGGTTGTGAGAAAGGGTGGCTTCCTGTTTTAAATCCTAACAGCCTACTGTCACGTGTCCTTTTCTCCTCCCTTGGAGTTAACAGCCTGTGTTTATCAGTTGTGTCTCCAATAACCCCCTGAAGTGCAGCTTTTTATTTTAACTCAGCAGTTATATCCTAGGCGGTGCTATGTGATTAAAAAGACACAGAATGATAAGGACATTAAATTGGAAAAACAATTGCTTTCGTTCAACTTTTTTAAAAGCTTTGGTCTCCAGCCCATTTGGGACCAGGACAATGCCAGGCCTGGAGGGGTAAAGCGTGCAAGACAGATCAGAAGCATAGCTTTCTTCCTGCGTAAAGACAATACGAGGTCTCAAAAAATATGTGACCAATTCACTAGTTTTTAAAATCAAATATATACAGCTAGAGAGACAAGTGACAGAGATATGTTGTATAATCTGGAAAAAACAAGGACATACTAGGAAAAAATGGAATCTTGTTCTGCCTCTAATTAGCAAATTTTTTCAAGTCCTTACATCCGGTTTCCTATTTGTAAAAGAACTTTGATCGTTGCGATTCCTTTCAGGGGTTAAATTCTGTGCTGTCCAGACAAAATGAGATCTGTGTGGTGTGAGAATAAAAGTGACTTTCTCAGGTCCACAACCTGACCAATTTACAAAAGAAAAATTGGGATAATGGAATCAAATTGACATATTCACAGGCAGATCTCGTACCTGACACACTTCCCCAAACCATTATATGACTAGGACCACTATTCTTTGTGATGACTTATCAATTGAGAGAGTGACTGAGAATATTACAGCTTAGGTTATAGAATATAACATTTGTGACTTGGTTATTTGATTTGGATGTCAGTTATTTTGCCATTTTAAAATGATAAAACGTATTTCAGAAGGTTAACGAGATTAATCCATGTAAAGCATTTAACACAAATTTGAATAAACTTTTAATATAACTTAGGCATTATTGTTTCTTTCACTCTTTACCTTTTTTTTTGTCTCAATGTTTTGGAAATTTTAGGCATTCAGTTAATCATTGCTTACTTAGAGAATAGAAAGATTAATCTGTTATCAGCTCTTTCAATCAGTTTACCTCTAAATTTTAAGAGATATAACCAGCCTAATTTTTTTGTCCATTGATAACTGCTTTTTTTTTGGAGAATTAAGGGAGAGGGAAGTAACTCCCATGTGAAAAGCCAGCATTCATAAAAACTATCAAAAATATAAATCCAACACTACTAATTAATTTTTGTGAACCTAAAGATACACAATTACTTTAAAAACAAATCAACTCACAGGGTGACAATATATTTCTCACATGCTGAAAAAGTTTAAAAGCCAAAATATATAAAGAAAGAATACTTACAAATCATAAATAAATCCCAGGAAATAAAAAAACTGGCAAAAAAATACGGACAGGTAGTTTCCAGAAAGGGGGAAACTCCCAAATATTCAGAATCCTATAAGAAAATAAACAACTTCATAATAACCAGAGAAATGCAACTTAATATACAATGAGATACCATTTAGCAAATCCTTAGACTGACACTTTCAGTCTGACATTAGGAAAATGTTGAAGATGTGAAGTAACAAGAACTCTCAAGAGTACTGGTGGGATATGAGAGTGTAAACAAAATACAATCCTGAAAAGCTAATTGTTTATTTTCATGTTGAATATGTACATACCCTTATATCAAGCAGTTCCACTCCTAGATATGTAACTAGAGAAAGAGCACAGCTGTGTACAATGCACACTGTAGCGCTATTTATAATGAAAATTTTAAGATATTTAAATTTCTATCAGGGAAATGAATGTTATGTACTATTGACACACTGCAAGACTTCAGAAGGGAAATAAACAATTACATGTTTCAACACAGATATAAAAAGCAAATACAGAAAAAAAACAAGTGTTTCATAGAGATGTACTGATTTCTAAAAAGTTTTAAAAGGTGAGACATGATGCTATATATTGTTTAGGGGTATGTGCATGTAAAGTTAAAAAATAAGAAGCATAGGAACAATAAACATCAAAATCAGGGTACCGGTTAATTATGGGGTAGAGGAATAACTCACTAGGGAAAATGGAGAGCTGTGCTGTTGAAAAGGAACACACAGAGGGATGCCATTGTATTTTTTTTCTTTTGGTATCATTAATACATAATCACATGAGCAACATTGTGGTTCCTAGATTCCTCCCATTACCAAGTCCCCACCACATACTCCATTACAGTCACTGTCCATCAGCATAGTAAGATGCTATAGAGTCACTACTTGTCTTCTCTGTGCTATACTGCCTTCCCCGTGCCCCCTCCTCCATTATGTGTGCTAATCTTAATGCTCCTTATTCCCCTTCTCCCTCCCTTCCCACCCACCCTGCCCAGTCCCTTTCCCTTTGGCAACTGTTAGTCCATTCTCGGGTTCTGTGAGTCTGCTGCTGATTTGTTTCTTCAAGTTTTTGCTTTGTTATGCTCCACAGATGAGTGAAATCATTTGGTACTTGTCTTTCTCCTCCTGGCTTATTTCACTGAGCATAATAACCTCTAGCTCCATCCATGTTGTTGCAAATGGTAGGATTTGTTTTCTTCTTAAGGCTGAATAATATTCCACTGTGTATATATGTACCACCTCTTCTTTACCCATTCATCTACTGATGGACACTTAGGTTGCTTCCATATCTTGGCTATTGTAAATAGCACCCCTATAAACATAGGGGTGCATATGTCTTTTTGAAACTGGGATCCCACATTCTTAGGGTAAATTCCTAGGAGTGGAATTCCTGGGTCAAATGGTATTTATATTTTGAGTTTTTTGAGGAACCTCTATACTGCTTTCCACAATGGTTGAACTAGTTTACATTCCCACTGGCAGTGTAGAAGGGTTCCCCTTTCCCTGCATCCTCACCAGCATTTGCTGTTCCTAGCCTTTTGGATGTTGGCCATCCTAACTGGTGTGAGGTGGTATCTCATTGTGGTTTTAATTTGCATTTCCCTGATAATTAGTGATGTGGAGCATCTTTTCACGTGCCTGTTGGCCATCTGAATTTCTTCTTTGGAGAAGTATCTGTTCATATCTTCGGCCCATTTTTTAAATGGGTTATTTGCAAACTTTTTGGGTGTTGAGGCATGTGAGTTCTTTATACATTTTGAATGTTAACCCCTTGTGGGATAAGTCACTTACAAATATTCTCCCATACTGTAGGATGCCTTTTTGTTCTGCTGATGGTGTCCTTTGCTATACAGAAGCTTTTTAGCATAATGTAGTCCCATTTGTTGTTTTTATTGTTTCCCTTGCCCAAAGAGATGCATTCAGGAAAAAGTTGCTCATGTTTATATTCAGTTTTTGCTTATGTTTTCTTCTAAGAGTTTTATGGGTTCATGACTTACATTCAGGTCTTTGATACATTTTTGAGTTTACTTTTCTGTATGGGGTTAGACAATAATCCAGTTTCATTCTCTTGTATATAGCTATCCGATTTTGCCAACACGGGATCCCATTGTATTTGAATTAAGTGGTGTGGTATTCACTAGCATTTTTTGTATACATGATGTACTTTAGTATTTAAGATTGTACCAAAAGGCAAAACGTAGGAAAGGAGGGAGGCAAATGTATTTTTGACTGGTTTAAGACTGCCCAAATGTTTTACAGCCGTTGTTAAATGTAGAGGAGAAAGGTGTACAAAACTCTCCCAAAACTCCCAGTAGAGATTTCAACTGCCTTCATGAAGCCAAACAACCACTTTCCTCAAGGTTCTTCCTTACTTAGTGGAAAGTGTACCTTTGCTTAAAACCTTCAGCCTGGCGTTAGGGATATATCTAGAGGACCGGAGGGAGATTGAACAGGGTTCTCTAGGTCTCAGGCAGACTCTTACTTTTAATTAAGATAATGACCCAAAATTAATGAGCCAGAGAAGCTGAATTCAACCCGCACCCAGAGAAAACCCGCTGGCTCGCAGAGCTCTGGTCCTCCCCAGGCCTGGGAGTCTTGGCCCGGAGCCAATTCCTCGCGCCGGCCAAGTATAACATCCCACCCAGAGTAAACCTGAATTAATGACTTACTAAACACTTGTTTTCTGATAACCACTTAAGCTCTTTCAATGAAAGTTTTGGGGGCTCTTTTTAGCAAATAACGGAGTTCCAAGTTACGTTAGCCACCGAAGCCGTAGAGGGTGCGGCCCCAGCGCTTGAGCGCGTAGACCACGTCCATGGCGGTGACCGTCTTCCGCTTGGCATGCTCGGTGTAGGTGACGGCGTCCCGGATCACGTTCTCCAGGAACACCTTCAGCACTCTGCGGGTCTCCTCGTAGATGAGGCCGGAGATGCGCTTGACCCCGCCGCGTCGGGCCAGGCGGCGGATGGCGGGCTTGGTGATGCCCTGGATGTTGTTCCGCAGAACCTTGCGGTGGCGTTTGGCGCCGCCTTTGCCAAGGCCCTTGCCGCCCTTACCGCGTCCAGACATTTTCAAGGAGTTGAAAACCACAAAAGAAATCATCTTATACGGGTATCTCTTTTTTATGGGTAACTTCTGCGGACCAGAGTGAAAATTTAAAAGAGCTGTGGCGGGAAGTGCCTCTAGTTTGGGGGAGGGAACCCAAACTGGAACAAGCGTTCTATGCTACTCCCTTTTGTTCTTTCAGTTAATTCTTTTGAATTCTTAATACCTATTTTTCTACCTCTTTTCTCATGTAATGTGTTTGACGTCCCATCCTCATAAAACAACAAAACTTTAACATTGCAGAAAATATATTAAAAAGTAGAGAATAAAATATTCTGCTTTTATCTCTACACTTATACATGTATTTTTTCTCTAATAATATTTGTATAAAACTATACCATTTTGTGGTTTTTCTCTTTAATCTATGCGAGAAATATATCACGTGAAATAATTTCCCAGAAATAGAATAAGAGTGTGCTAATAAAAGAAAATTTTACGATCTTTCAGGTGTAAGGCCCGAAAAACAGGCCCTGCTCAGCCCTGGGATGGACGGCGACCCAAATACTCACAAGAGACCGGTCTTGATGCAAACAACAAGAGGTTTATTGATTTCACCAGCGCGCTGGGGTCAAGACTCATGACTCACGCAGGAGCAGAGTCCGACCCCGAGCAGAAATCACAGGAGGTTTTAAAGGAAAAAGGGACCACAACCAGGGGGAGGCGAGGGGGAGGTCTGCTGATGATTCGATAGCAAAAATATTTCAATTAGGGTCTCACAGGGCTTTATCTTCACAGTAGGGTCTCACAGGGCTTTATCTTCACAATCTATCAGTTTTGGGGAGGATTACCTAGGCACGGGTTTGCAAGCTATTGTGTCATTGTGTTCAGGCCGGTTTTTATGACTCAGGCCAAGGGTCAGAGCCTACTTAAAATTTTCCTATTCTTTCAGGTGGTTTCGGGGAAACTGAAACTCAGGCCCTCTGATTTCTGAGGCTTTCTGAGGCCTGTCATGGCGTTAGTTTGGTCCTTTCATTCCCCACTTCTTCTTATGCATAGTTCTAATCATAGAACTAGAATTCCGTATTAACATAAAATTCTTTTTCAGAATCAGGTATGGACTGGTAATGTTGTTTTAACATTAAGATTTGTACTGCACTAATCCGTTCTCTAATAAAAGTTACTAATCTGTTCAGAATGCAAGGGCCAACAGTGAGTAACAGAAGCAGAATCAGAATAGGTCCTAAAAGGGAAGATATTAAAGTAGTAAACCAGGGAGATTTACTGAACCATCCTTCCAACCATCCTCGTTGAGATTCCCGTTCCTGTAGGCGTTTATCTAACCTTTCCCTCAGCTTAGACATGGAGTCTTTTATAATTCCAGAATGATCTACATAGAAGCAGCATTCTTCCCTTAATGCAGCACACAGCCCACCATCCTTTAGAAACAGCAGGTCTAGCCCTCTCCTATTTTGTAATACTACTTCTGATAAGGAGGTTAGGGATTCTTCTAGTTTGGAGATAGACTGTTCTAAGGCTCGTAAATCTTCATCCATTGCAGCTCTCAACATTTGGAAGTGTTGAGGCCCTTGTATTAAGGCTGCAGTTCCAGTTCCTACTCCAGCTGCTACTCCTAAGCCCAGAAGAACAGCTAGAGTCAAAGAGACTGGTTCTCTGTTATACCTGGAGAGTCTGTGGTTAAATTCATTAACAAATGACTCTTCAGGGTGGTAAAGGACCCGGGGCACAAGCTGTACTAACACACAATAATCTTTAGAACTGTTAAAAATTGCCGTAGAAATGCATGGGGTCAGGCCAGTGCTGCAGGCCCACCACTTATCTAAGCTGGGTACTAGGTAATAGTTGGAGGAGGTCTGAGGGCTTTTAACAGTGGTATTACATAAGTGTTGGTATGCTCTAGGCGGGGTACCTAGGCATATTCCCTTCCCCCAGACCTCTGTAAGAGTGAGCTTATTACCTGATCCCCATTTACAAAAGTCATGGCTGGTAGTATTGTTATAAGTCCCAGTAGTAGCTACGCCCTCATAAAAGAGGACTGGAGGCCAGGCACAGCCAGCAAGACTTAGTGACATTAGGATTGGTACTATTCAGGACATTGAAGGCTCCTTGTATTAAATTCAGCAATCTCTGCCTTGTGCTAGGTAGAGGGATAGTTGGCACCTCAGAGGAAATCTCGATCTGATCGGGGGTAGTAGGGGTCTCTGTACTCTTCTGAGGGGGCGGTGGTGGAGCAGGCTTAGGAGGGCTTTTAGCTGGTGGCCCTTGTTCGGGTAACACTCCGTTGGGGCCAATTGGCTGGGCCGATGGAGTCTCTATTTTCAATCGAACTGTCAGGGTGGATTTTTCTCCTCCCCCATATTTCCAAAAAACTATTCCCCAATTCATACCTGCTACCCATTTGCCAGTACCCTCCTTTTTTCCTTTTTCAGTAAAGCCTATTTTCACAAAATCTAAATCATTAGGGGAGCAATTTTTTTCTTTATATAATTCCATTGTGGTGTACTTGCCTGGCCCAGAATTTACGTAAGAGAAGTTCAACCGATCTCGGGAGGAGTCCGTGGTCCATTTCCAGTCCCCATCATTAGATGTAACACAACCCCACTGCTTACAGTAAGAATCTTGTATTCCTCCACAATATCGTCCCTTATCAGTGTCTGGGCAGCTATAGAAGCCATAACTGCGGGCCAAGTTCGGGGGTGTTCTTTTGACTCCCATATTTATTTGGCGGAGGCAAAAGTAGAGATCTGGCCACCATGTCCCAGGAGGGGCTGTGTTTCGAGTTTGGTTAAGGATGGTACCTGTATCTGGGTCAATAAGGAGCCAGGTTAACTGCTGGGGGGCATGGGGGTTAGCTGGGGTCAGGGTTACGGCGCAGGCAAAGCTTAAGAGGATTATCAGTCTTTTCCACGTGCCAGGACTCATCTTCTTTTGCCTTTGGTGCAGCTTTTAGGTGGGAGGTGTGGATCCAGGCGGCTATTCCTTCGACCTTCACTGCAGTGGGAGTTGTCAGCAGGACTAGGTAGGGTCCTTTCCACTGGGGCTCGAGATTCTCAACACGATGTCTGCGTACGTAGACAGCATCTCCCACTTGGAACTGGTGAGGGACGGTGGTGGTCTCAGTGGAGTAAACGTCTTTCAGTTGTTCCCAGGCCTGCTGGCAAACTACTTCTAAGGCTTTTAGGCGGATGGACAAAGGTTGAGAAAGAACAACATCAGGGTTATGTATTTTTCCTACTTCCACCAGCGGGGGTGGTCCTCCATACAAAAGCTCATAGGGGGTTAGTCCAAAGCGCCCTGGGGTGTTCCTGACTCGGAACAGGGCAAAGGGAAGGAGAGCTGTCCAGTCATTCCCTCCGGTCTCTAAGGCTAATTTAGTCAAGGTCTCTTTTAGAGTTCTGTTCATCCTCTCTACCTGTCCTGAGCTTTGGGGTCTATATGCACAATGTAATTTCCAACTAAACCCCATTTGTTTGGCCAGTCCCTGACTTACCTGAGCAACGAAGGCGGGCCCGTTGTCAGATCCAATTACCTTAGGGATTCCAAACCTGGGAAAAATTTCTTCTAATATCTTCTTAGCCACTATGTTGGCAGTCTCTGTCTTAGTTGGGTATGCTTCTACCCATCCTGTGAAGGTATCTATAAAAACTAATAGATATTTATTTCCATATTTGGCAGGTTTTATTTCAGTAAAGTCTATTTCCCAGTAAGCCCCAGGTCGATCACCCCGCAATCTTCGTCCAGGGGGGCGTCGGTTGGAACCTGCATTCGTCATGGCACAAGGAATACAACTTTTAACTACAGCATTAACAACTTCAGGAAGTCCAATTACATAGTAGGGGGATGATTTTACTGTCTTTTTCAGGTGTTTGGTCCCCAGATGGGTGAGCCGGTGGAGCTGTTCCACATATTCTTTAGCCTCCCTCTGGGGGAATATGATTTTACCATCTTCTGTCTTTCTTAATCCTTGAGGCGTCTCTATAGTATACCCTAGGCGATTCATGACTTGGCAATCTTCTCTAGCATACTGGAATCCCTCAGGGCTGGGCTCTGTCTCATAGTCACTCATTGCTGGCAATATTGGGGTTCCGTGAGCAGCTTTCTTTGCTGTCTGATCAGCCAACTGATTTCCTTTAGATATCTTATCGGTGGCTTTTTGGTGCCCAGGGCAGTGTATGATGGCCACCTTTTTAGGCAAATGCACTGCTTCTAATAGACTTAGAATTTCCTCTTTATTTTTAATCTCTTTACCTGCTGATGTCAGTAATCCTCTCTGCCGATAGATGGCACCATGTACATGTGCTGTGGCAAAAGCATATCTACTATCCATGTAAATATTGATGACTTTCCCCTCAGCTAGCCTCAAAGCCTGTATCAAAGCTATGAGTTCTGCCTTTTGAGCTGAGGTCCCTTCTGGTAGACTGCTTGCCCACACTGTCTGCTCTCCATCTACTACTGCAGCCCCAGCCATCCTCTTACCTTCAACTACGAAGCTGCTGCCATCTGTGAACCAAGTGGTACCATGAGGCCAGGGGGTGTCTGTGAGGTCACTTCTGACACCAGTTTCCTCAGCCAGTATGTCTGCACAGGTATGAACAACTGGCTCTTCAGTGTCCTCAGGCAATAAGGTAGCGGGG